>OZ004319.1:17380900-17390900 GCA_963924455.1 Pelagia noctiluca
GATTTTGTTGATTCTTCATTGTTTGAGGCTATATTGAATTTTCTTTCACTTAGGACATTACACAACTGGCCCTGTGGCCCAATGGATAAGGCATCTGACTACGAATCAGGGGATTCCAGGTTCGAGTCCTGGCAGGGTCGATTTTGTTGATTCTTTATAGTTGGAGGGTATATTGAATTTTCTTTCCCTTACAACATTAAACAACTGGCCCTGTGGCCCAATGGATAAGGCATCTGACTACGAATCAGGGGATTTCAGGTTCGAGTATTGGCAGGGTTGATTTTGTTGATTCTTCATTGTTGGAGGGTATATTGAATGTTCTTTCACTTACAACATTAAACAACTCGCCCTGTGGCCCAATGGATAAGGCATCTGACTACGAATCAGGGGATTTCAGGTTCGAGTATTGGCAGGGTCGATTTTGTTGATTCTTCATAGTTGGAGGGTATATTGAATTTTCTTTTACTTACAACATTACACAACTGGCACTGTGGCCCAATGAATATGGCATCTGACTAGGAATCAGGGGATTCCAGGTTCGAGTCCCGATAGGGTCGATTTTGTTGATTCTTCATAGTTCGAGGGTATATTAAATTTTCTTTCTTTTATAGTTTACACAACTAGCCCTGTGGCCCAATGGATATGGCATCTGACTACGAATCGGGGGATTCCAGGTTCGAGTCCTGATAGGGTCGATTTTGTTGATTCTTCATAGTTGGAGGGTATATTGAATTTTCTTTCACTTACAACATTAAACAACTGGCCCTGTGGCCCAATGGATAAGGCATCTGACTACGAATCAGGGGATTTCAGGTTCGAGTATTGGCAGGGTTGATTTTGTTGATTCTTCATAGTTGGAGGGTATATTGAATTTTCTTTTACTTACAACATTACACAACTGGCACTATGGCCCAATGGATATGCCATCTGACTACGAATCAGGGGATTCCAGGTTCGAGTCCCGATAGGGTCGATTTTGTTGATTCTTCATAGTTCGAGGGTATATTAAATTCTCTTTCTTTTACAGTTTACACAACTAGCCCTGTGGCCCAATTGATATGGCATCTGACTACGAATCAGGGGATTCCAGGTTCGAGTCCTGATAGGGTCGATTTTGTTGATTCTTCATAGTTGGAGGGTATATTGAATTTTCTTTCACTTACAACATTAAACAACTGGCCCTGTGGCTCAATGGATAAGGCATCTGACTACGAATCAGGGGATTTCAGGTTCGAGTATTGGCAGGGCTGATTTTTTTGATTCTTCATTGTTGGAGGGTATATTGAATTTTCTTTCACTTACAACATTAAACAACTGGCCCTGTGGCCCAATGGATAAGGCATCTGACTACGAATCAGGGGATTTCAGGTTCGAGTATTGGCAGGGCTGATTTTGTTGATTCTTCATTGTTGGAGGGTATATTAAATTCTCTTTCTTTTACAGTTTACACAACTAGCCCTGTGGCCCAATTGATATGGCATCTGACTACGAATCAGGGGATTCCAGGTTCGAGTCCTGATAGGGTCGATTTTGTTGATTCTTCATAGTTGGAGGGTATATTGAATTTTCTTTCACTTACAACATTAAACAACTGGCCCTGTGGCCAAATGGATAAGGCATCTGACTACGAATCAGGGGATTTCAGGTTCGAGTATTGGCAGGGCTGATTTTGTTGATTCTTCATTGTTGGAGGGTATATTGAATTTTCTTTCACTTACAACATTAAACAACTGGCCCTGTGGCCCAATGGATAAGGCATCTG
The DNA here is from genome assembly GCA_963924455.1 of Pelagia noctiluca. NCBI lineage: Eukaryota > Metazoa > Cnidaria > Scyphozoa > Semaeostomeae > Pelagiidae > Pelagia > Pelagia noctiluca. The sequence continues at coordinate 17,382,663 of OZ004319.1, forward strand.
ACTACGAATCAGGGGATTCCAGGTTCGAGTCCTGGCAGGGTCGATTTTGTTGATTCTTCAGAGTTGGAGGGTATCTGGAATTTTCTTTTACTAACAACATTACACAACTGGCCCAGTGGCCCAATCGATAAGGCATCTGACTACGAAGCAGGGGATTTCAGGTTCGAGTCCTGGCAGGGTCGATTTTGTTGATTCTTCATAGATGGAGGGTATCTGGAATTTTCTTTTACTTACAACATTACACAACTGGCCCTGTGGCCCAATGGATAAGGCATCTGACTACGAATCAAGGGATTCCAGGTTTGAGTCCTGGCAGGGTCGATTTTGTTGATTGTTCATAGTTGGAGGGTATATTGAATTTTCTTTCACTTACGACATTACACAACTGGCCCTGTGGCCCAATGTATAAGGCATCTGACTACGAATCAGGGGATTCCAGTTTCGAGTCCTGGCAGGGTCAATTTTGTTGATTCCTCATCGTTTGAGGATATTTTGAATTTTCTTTCACTTAGGACATTACACAACTGGCCCTGTGGCCCAATGTATAAGGCATCTGAGTACGAATCAGGGGATTCAAGTTTCGAGTCCTGGCAGGGTCGATTTGGTTGATTGTTCATAGTTGGAGGGTATATGGAATTTTCTTTCACTTACAACATTACACAATTGGCCCTGTGGCCCAATGGATAAGGCATCTGACTACGAATCAGGGGATTCAAGGTTCGAGTGCTGGCAGGGTCGATTTTGTTGATTCTTCATTGTTTGAGGTTATATTGAATTTTCTTTCACTTAGGACATTACACAACTGGGCCTGTGGCCCAATGGATAAGGCATCTGACTACGAATCAGGGGATTCCAGGTTCGAGTCCTGGCAGGGTCGAATTTGTTGATTCTTTATAGTTGGAGGGTATATTGAATTTTCCTTCCCTTACAACATTAAACAACTGGCCCTGTGGCCCAATGGATAAGGCATCTGACTACGAATCAGGGGATTTCAGGTTCGAGTATTGGCAGGGTTGATTTTGTTGATTCTTCATTGTTGGAGGGTATATTGAATGTTCTTTCACTTACAACATTAAACAACTCGCCCTGTGGCCCAATGGATAAGGCATCTGACTACGAATCAGGGGATTTCAGGTTCGAGTATTGGCAGGGTTGATTTTGTTGATTCTTCATAGTTGGAGGGTATATTGAATTTTCTTTTACTTACAACATTACACAATTGGCCCTGTGGCCCAATGGATATGGCATCTGACTACGAATCAGGGGATTCCAGGTTCGAGTCCCAATAGGGTCGATTTTGTTGATTCTTCATAGTTCCCGGGTATATTAAATTTTCTTTCTTTTACAGTTTACACAACTAGCCCTGTGGCGCAATGGATATGGCATCTGACTACGAATCAGGGGATTCCAGGTTTGAGTCCTGATAGGGTCGATTTTGTTGATTCTTCATAGTTGGAGGGTATATTGAATTTTCTTTCACTTACAACATTAAACAACTGGCCCTGTGGCCCAATGGATAAGGCATCTGACTACGAAACAGGGGATTTCTGGTTCGAGTATTGGCAGGGCTGATTTTGTTGATTCTTCATTGTTGGAGGGTATATTGAATTTTCTTTCACTTACAACATTAAACAACTGGCCCTGTGGCCCAATGGATAAGGCATCTGACTACGAATCAGGGGATTCCAGGTTCGAGTCCTGGCAGGGTCGATTTTGTTGATTCTTCAGAGTTGGAGGGTATCTGGAATTTTCTTTTACTAACAACATTACACAACTGGCCCAGTGGCCCAATCGATAAGGCATCTGACTACGAAGCAGGGGATTTCAGGTTCGAGTCCTGGCAGGGTCGATTTTGTTGATTCTTCATAGTTGGAGGGTATCTGGAATTTTCTTTTACTTACAACATTACACAACTGGCCCTGTGGCCCAATGGATAAGGCATCTGACTACGAATCAAGGGATTCCAGGTTTGAGTCCTGGCAGGGTCGATTTTGTTGATTGTTCATAGTTGGAGGGTATATTGAATTTTCTTTCACTTACGACATTACACAACTGGCCCTGTGGCCCAATGTATAAGGCATCTGACTACGAATCAGGGGATTCCAGTTTCGAGTCCTGGCAGGGTCAATTTTGTTGATTCCTCATCGTTTGAGGATATTTTGAATTTTCTTTCACTTAGGACATTACACAACTGGCCCTGTGGCCCAATGTATAAGGCATCTGAGTACGAATCAGGGGATTCAAGTTTCGAGTCCTGGCAGGGTCGATTTGGTTGATTGTTCATAGTTGGAGGGTATATGGAATTTTCTTTCACTTACAACATTACACAATTGGCCCTGTGGCCCAATGGATAAGGCATCTGACTACGAATCAGGGGATTCAAGGTTCGAGTGCTGGCAGGGTCGATTTTGTTGATTCTTCATTGTTTGAGGTTATATTGAATTTTCTTTCACTTAGGACATTACACAACTGGGCCTGTGGCCCAATGGATAAGGCATCTGACTACGAATCAGGGGATTCCAGGTTCGAGTCCTGGCAGGGTCGAATTTGTTGATTCTTTATAGTTGGAGGGTATATTGAATTTTCCTTCCCTTACAACATTAAACAACTGGCCCTGTGGCCCAATGGATAAGGCATCTGACTACGAATCAGGGGATTTCAGGTTCGAGTATTGGCAGGGTTGATTTTGTTGATTCTTCATTGTTGGAGGGTATATTGAATGTTCTTTCACTTACAACATTAAACAACTCGCCCTGTGGCCCAATGGATAAGGCATCTGACTACGAATCAGGGGATTTCAGGTTCGAGTATTGGCAGGGTTGATTTTGTTGATTCTTCATAGTTGGAGGGTATATTGAATTTTCTTTTACTTACAACATTACACAATTGGCCCTGTGGCCCAATGGATATGGCATCTGACTACGAATCAGGGGATTCCAGGTTCGAGTCCCAATAGGGTCGATTTTGTTGATTCTTCATAGTTCCCGGGTATATTAAATTTTCTTTCTTTTACAGTTTACACAACTAGCCCTGTGGCGCAATGGATATGGCATCTGACTACGAATCAGGGGATTCCAGGTTTGAGTCCTGATAGGGTCGATTTTGTTGATTCTTCATAGTTGGAGGGTATATTGAATTTTCTTTCACTTACAACATTAAACAACTGGCCCTGTGGCCCAATGGATAAGGCATCTGACTACGAAACAGGGGATTTCTGGTTCGAGTATTGGCAGGGTTGATTTTGTTGATTCTTCATTGTTGGAGGGTATAATGACTTTACTTTCACTTACAACATTAAACAACTGGCCCTGTGGCCCAATGGATAAGGCATCTGACTACGAATCAGGGGATTCCAGGTTCGAGTCCTGGCAGGGTCGATTTTGTTGATTCTTCATAGTTGGAGGGTATCTGGAATTTTCTTTTACTAACAACATTACACAACTGGCCCTGTGGCCCAATGGATAAGGCATCTGACTACGAATCAGGGGATTCCAGGTTCGAGTCCTGGCAGGGTCGATTTTGTTGATTCTTTATAGTTGGAGGGTATATTGAATTTTCTTTCCCTTACAACATTAAACAACTGGCCCCGTGGCCCAATGGATAAGGCATCTGACTACGAATCAGGGGATTTCAGGTTCGAGTATTGGCAGGGTTGATTTTGTTGATTCTTCATTGTTGGAGGGTATATTGAATGTTCTTTCACTTACAACATTAAACAACTCGCCCTGTGGCCCAATGGATAAGGCATCTGACTACGAATCAGGGGATTTCAGGTTCGAGTATTGGCAGGGTTGATTTTGTTGATTCTTCATAGTTGGAGGGTATATTGAATTTTCTTTTACTTACAACATTACACAACTGGCACTGTGGCCCAATGGATATGGCATCTGACTACGAATCAGGGGATTCCAGGTTCGAGTCCCGATAGGGTCGATTTTGTTGATTCTTCATAGTTCGAGGGTATCCGGAATTTTCTTTTACTAACAACATTACACAACTGGCCCTGTGGCCCGATCGATAAGGCATCTGACTACGAATCAGGGGATTTCAGGTTCGAGTCCTGGCAGGGTCGATTTTGTTGATTCTTCATAGTTGGAGGGTATCTGGAATTTTCTTTTACTTACAACATTACACAACTGGCCCTGTGGCCCAATGGATAAGGCATCTGACTACGAATCAAGGGATTCCAGGTTTGAGTCCTGGCAGGGTCGATTTTGTTGATTGTTCATAGTTGGAGGGTATATTGAATTTTCTTTCACTTACGACATTACACAACTGGCCCTGTGGCCCAATGTATAAGGCATCTGACTACGAATCAGGGGATTCCAGTTTCGAGTCCTGGCAGGGTCAATTTTGTTGATTCCTCATCGTTTGAGGATATTTTGAATTTTCTTTCACTTACGACATTAAACAACTGGCCCTGTGGCCCAATGGATAAGGCATCTGACTACGAATCAGGGGATTTCAGGTTCGAGTATTGGCAGGGCTGATTTTGTTGATTCTTCATTGTTGGAGGGTATATTGAATGTTCTTTCACTTACAACATTAAACAACTCGCCCTGTGGCCCAATGGATAAGGCATCTGACTACGAATCAGGGGATTTCTGGTTCGAGTATTGGCAGGGTTGATTTTGTTGATTCTTCATTGTTGGAGGGTATAATGACTTTACTTTCACTTACAACATTAAACAACTGGCCCTGTGGCCCAATGGATAAGGCATCTGACTACGAATCAGGGGATTCCAGGTTCGAGTCCTGGCAGGGTCGATTTTGTTGATTCTTCATAGTTGGAGGGTATCTGGAATTTTCTTTTACTAACAACATTACACAACTGGCCCTGTGGCCCAATGGATAAGGCATCTGACTACGAATCAGGGGATTCCAGGTTCGAGTCCTGGCAGGGTCGATTTTGTTGATTCTTTATAGTTGGAGGGTATATTGAATTTTCTTTCCCTTACAACATTAAACAACTGGCCCTGTGGCCCAATTGATATGGCATCTGACTACGAATCAGGGGATTCCAGGTTCGAGTCCTGATAGGGTCGATTTTGTTGATTCTTCATAGTTGGAGGGTATATTGAATTTTCTTTCACTTACAACATTAAACAACTGGCCCTGTGGCCCAATGGATAAGGCATCTGACTACGAATCAGGGGATTTCAGGTTCGAGTATTGGCAGGGCTGATTTTGTTGATTCTTCATTGTTGGAGGGTATATTGAATTTTCTTTCACTTACAACATTAAACAACTGGCCCTGTGGCCCAATGGATAAGGCATCTGACTACGAATCAGGGGATTCCAGGTTCGAGTCCTGGCAGGGTCGATTTTGTTGATTCTTCAGAGTTGGAGGGTATCCGGAATTTTCTTTTACTAACAACATTACACAACTGGCCCTGTGGCCCGATCGATAAGGCATCTGACTACGAATCAGGGGATTTCAGGTTCGAGTCCTGGCAGGGTCGATTTTGTTGATTCTTCATAGTTGGAGGGTATCTGGAATTTTCTTTTACTTACAACATTACACAACTGGCCCTGTGGCCCAATGGATAAGGCATCTGACTACGAATCAAGGGATTCCAGGTTTGAGTCCTGGCAGGGTCGATTTTGTTGATTGTTCATAGTTGGAGGGTATATTGAATTTTCTTTCACTTACGACATTACACAACTGGCCCTGTGGCCCAATGTATAAGGCATCTGACTACGAATCAGGGGATTCCAGTTTCGAGTCCTGGCAGGGTCAATTTTGTTGATTCCTCATCGTTTGAGGATATTTTGAATTTTCTTTCACTTACGACATTACACAACTGGCCCTGTGGCCCAATGTATAAGGCATCTGAGTACGAATCAGGGGATTCAAGTTTCGAGTCCTGGCAGGGTCGATTTGGTTGATTGTTCATAGTTGGAGGGTATATGGAATTTTCTTTCACTTACAACATTACACAATTGGCCCTGTGGCCCAATGGATAAGGCATCTGACTACGAATCAGGGGATTCAAGGTTCGAGTGCTGGCAGGGTCGATTTTGTTGATTCTTCATTGTTTGAGGTTATATTGAATTTTCTTTCACTTAGGACATTACACAACTGGCCCTGTGGCCCAATGGATAAGGCATCTGACTACGAATCAGGGGATTCCAGGTTCGAGTCCTGGCAGGGTCGAATTTGTTGATTCTTTATAGTTGGAGGGTATATTGAATTTTCCTTCCCTTACAACATTAAACAACTGGCCCTGTGGCCCAATGGATAAGGCATCTGACTACGAATCAGGGGATTTCAGGTTCGAGTATTGGCAGGGTTGATTTTGTTGATTCTTCATTGTTGGAGGGTATATTGAATGTTCTTTCACTTACAACATTAAACAACTCGCCCTGTGGCCCAATGGATAAGGCATCTGACTACGAATCAGGGGATTTCAGGTTCGAGTATTGGCAGGGTCGATTTTGTTGATTCTTCAGAGTTGGAGGGTATCTGGAATTTTCTTTTACTAACAACATTACACAACTGGCCCTGTGGCCCAATCGATAAGGCATCTGACTACGAATCAGGGGATTTCAGGTTCGAGTCCTGGCAGGGTCGATTTTGTTGATTCTTCATAGTTGGAGGGTATCTGGAATTTTCTTTTACTTACAACATTACACAACTGGCCCTGTGGCCCAATGGATAAGGCATCTGACTACGAATCAAGGGATTCCAGGTTTGAGTCCTGGCAGGGTCGATTTTGTTGATTGTTCATAGTTGGAGGGTATATTGAATTTTCTTTCACTTACGACATTACACAACTGGCCCTGTGGCCCAATGTATAAGGCATCTGACTACGAATCAGGGGATTCCAGTTTCGAGTCCTGGCAGGGTCAATTTTGTTGATTCCTCATCGTTTGAGGATATTTTGAATTTTCTTTCACTTACGACATTACACAACTGGCCCTGTGGCCCAATGTATAAGGCATCTGAGTACGAATCAGGGGATTCAAGTTTCGAGTCCTGGCAGGGTTGATTTGGTTGATTGTTCATAGTTGGAGGGTATATGGAATTTTCTTTCACTTACAACATTACACAATTGGCCCTGTGGCCCAATGGATAAGGCATCTGACTACGAATCAGGGGATTCAAGGTTCGAGTACTGGCAGGGTCGATTTTGTTGATTCTTCATTGTTTGAGGTTATATTGAATTTTCTTTCACTTAGGACATTACACAACTGGCCCTGTGGCCCAATGGATAAGGCATCTGACTACGAATCAGGGGATTCCAGGTTCGAGTCCTGGCAGGGTCGAATTTGTTGATTCTTTATAGTTGGAGGGTATATTGAATTTTCCTTCCCTTACAACATTAAACAACTGGCCCTGTGGCCCAATGGATAAGGCATCTGACTACGAATCAGGGGATTTCAGGTTCGAGTATTGGCAGGGTTGATTTTGTTGATTCTTCATTGTTGGAGGGTATATTGAATGTTCTTTCACTTACAACATTAAACAACTCGCCCTGTGGCCCAATGGATAAGGCATCTGACTACGAATCAGGGGATTTCAGGTTCGAGTATTGGCAGGGTTGATTTTGTTGATTCTTCATAGTTGGAGGGTATATTGAATTTTCTTTTACTTACAACATTACACAATTGGCACTTCGGCCCAATGGATATGGCATCTGACTACGAATCAGGGGATTCCAGGTTCGAGTCCCGATAGGGTCGATTTTGTTGATTCTTCATAGTTCGAGGGTATATTAAATTTTCTTTCTTTTACAGTTTACACAACTAGCCCTGTGGCCCAATGGATATGGCATCTGACTACGAATCAGGGGATTCCAGGTTCGAGTCCTGATAGGGTCGATTTTGTTGATTCTTCATAGTTGGAGGGTATATTGAATTTTCTTTCACTTACAACATTAAGCAACTGGCCCTGTGGCCCAATGGATAAGGCATCTGACTACGAAACAGGGGATTTCAGGTTCGAGTATTGGCAGGGTTGATTTTGTTGATTCTTCATTGTTGGAGGGTATAATGACTTTACTTTCACTTACAACATTAAACAACTGGCCCTGTGGCCCAATGGATAAGGCATCTGACTACGAATCAGGGGATTCCAGGTTCGAGTCCTGGCAGGGTCGATTTTGTTGATTCTTCATAGTTGGAGGGTATCTGGAATTTTCTTTTACTAACAACATTACACAACTGGCCCTGTGGCCCAATGGATAAGGCATCTGACTACGAATCAGGGGATTTCAGGTTCGAGTCCTGGCAGGG
>OZ004319.1:17393400-17405900 GCA_963924455.1 Pelagia noctiluca
TACAACATTATACAACTGGCACTGTGGCCCAATGGATAAGGCATCTGACTACGAATCAGGGGATTCCAGGTTCGAGTGCTGGCAGGGTCGATTTTGTTGATTCTTCATAGTTGGAGGGTATATTGAATTTTCTTTCACTTAGGACATTACACAAGTGGCCCTGTGGCCCAATGGATAAGGCATCTGACTACGAATCGGGGGATTCCAGGTTCGAGTCCTGGCAGGGTCGATTTTAATGATTCTTCATAGTTGGAGGGTATATTGAATTTTCTTTCACTTACAACATTACACAATTGGCCCTGTGGCCCAATGTATAAGGCATCTGACTACGAATCAGGGGATTCTAGTTTCGAGTCCTGGCAGGGTTGATTTTGTTGATTCTTCATAGATGGAGGGTATCTGCAACTTTCTTTTACTTACAACATTACACAAATGGCCCTGCCGCCCAATGGATATGGCATCTTACTACGAATCAGGGGATTTTTTGTTTGAGTCCTGGAAGGGTCGATTTTGTTGATTCTTCATAGTTGGAGGGTATATTGAATTTTCTTTTACTTACAACATTACACAACTTGCCCTGTGGCCCAATGGATAAGGCATCTGACTACGAATCAGGGGGTTCCAGGTTCGAGTCCTGGCAGGGTCGATTTTGTTGATTCCTCATTGTTTGAGGGTATATTGAATTTTCTTTCACTTACGACATTACACAACTGGCCCTGTGGCCCAAAGTATAAGGCCTTTGACTACGAATCAGGGGATTCCAGTTTCGAGTCCTGGCAGGGTCAATTTTGTTGATTCTTCATAGTTGGAGGGTATATTGAATTTTCTTTCACTGACAACATTACACAATTGGCCCTGTGGCCTAATGGATAAGGCATCTGACTACGAATCAGGGGATTCCAGGTTCGAGTGCTGGCAGGGTCGATTTTGTTGATTCCTCATTGTTTGAGGGTATATTGAATTTTCTTTCACTTGCGACATTACACAACTGGCCCTGTGGCTCAATGTATAAGGCATCTGACTACGAATCAGGGGATTCCAGTTTCGAATCCTGGCAGGGTCGATTTTGTTGATTCTTCATAGTTGGAGGGTATATTGAATTTTCTTTTACTTACAACATTATACAACTGGCACTGTGGCCCAATGGATAAGGCATCTGACTACGAATCAGGGGATTCTAGGTTCGAGTCCTGGCAGGGTCGATTTTGTTGATTCTTTATAGTTGGAGGGTATATGGAATTTTCTTTTACTTACAACATTAAACAACTGGCACTGTGGCCCAATTGATAAGGCATCTGACTACGAATCAGGGGATTTCAGGTTCGAGTATTGGCAGGGTTGATTTTGTTGATTCTTCATAGTTGGAGGGTATCTGCAATTTTCTTTTACTTACAACATTACACAACTGGCCCTGTGGCCCAATGGATAAGGCATCTGACTACGAATCAGGGGATTCCAGGTTCGAGTCCTGGCAGGGTCGATTTTGTTGATTCTTCATAGTTGGAGGGTATATTGAATTTTCTTTCACTTACAACATTACACAAGTGGCCCTATGGCCCAATGGATAAGGCATCTGACTACGAATCAGGGGATTCCAGGTTTGAGTCCTGATAGGGTCGATTTTGTTGATTCTTCATTTTTGGAGGGTATATCGAATTTTCTTTCACTTACAACATTACACAACTGGCCCTGTAGCCCAATGGATAGGGCATCTGACTACGAATCAGGGGATTCCAGGTTCGAGTCCTGATAGGGTCGATTTTGTTGATTCTTCATTGTTGGAGGGTATATTGAATTTTCTTTCACTTACAACATTAAACAACTGGCCCTGTGGCCCAATGGATAAGGCATCTGACTACGAATCAGGGGATTCCAGGTTCGAGTCCTGGCAGGGTCGATTTTGTTGATTCTTCATAGTTGGAGGGTATATTGAATTTTCTTTTACATACAACATTACACAACTGGCCCTGTGGCCCAATGGATAAGGCATCTGACTACGAATCAGGGGATTCCAGGTTCGAGTCCTGATAGGGTCGATTTTGTTGATTCTTCATTGTTGGAGGGTATATTGAATTTTCTTTCACTTACAACATTAAACAACTGGCCCTGTGGCCGAATGGATAAGGCATCTGACTACGAATCAGGGGATTCCAGGTTCGAGTCCTGGCAGGGTCGATTTTGTTGATTCTTCATAGTTGGAGGGTATATTGAATTTTCTTTTACTTACAACATTATACAACTGGCACTGTGGCCCAATGGATAAGGCATCTGACTACGAATCAGGGGATTCTAGGTTCTAGTCCTGGCAGGGTCGATTTTGTTGATTCTTTATAGTTGGAGGGTATATTGAATTTTCTTTTACTTACAACATTATACAACTGGCACTGTGGCCCAATGGATAAGGCATCTGACTACGAATCAGGGTATACCAGGTTCGAGTGCTGGCAGGGTCGATTTTGTTGATTCTTCATAGTTGGAGGTTATATTGAATTTTCTTTCACTTAGGACATTACACAAGTGGCCCTGTGGCCCAATGGATAAGGCATCTGACTACGAATCAGGGGATTCCAGGTTCGAGTCCTGGCAGGGTCGATTTTCATGATTGTTCATAGTTGGAGGGTATATTGAATTTTCTTTCACTTACAACATTACACAATTGGCCCTGTGGCCCAATGTATAAGGCATCTGACTACGAATCAGGGGATTCCAGTTTGGAGTCCTGGCAGGGTTGATTTTGTTGATTCTTCATAGATGGAGGGTATCTGCAACTTTCTTTAACTTACAACATTACACAAATGGCCCTGCAGCCCAATGGATATGGCATCTTACTACGAATCAGGGGATTTTTGGTTTGAGTCCTGGAAGGGTCGATTTTGTTGATTCTTCATAGTTGGAGGGTATATTGAATTTTCTTTTACTTACAACATTACACAACTGGCCCTGTGGCCCAATGGATAAGGCATCTGACTACGAATCAGGGGATTCCAGGTTCGAGTCCTGGCAGGGTCGATTTTGTTTATTCTTCATAGTTCGAGGGTATCTGGAATTTTCTTTTACTTACAACATTACACAAGTGGCCCTGTGGCCCAATGGATAAGGCATCTGACTACGAATCAGGGGGTTCCAGGTTCGAGTCCTGGCAGGGTCGATTTTGTTGATTCCTCATAGTTGAAGGGTATATTGAATTTTCTTTCACTTACAACATTACACAATTGGCCCTGTGGCCCAATGGATAAGGCATCTGACTACGAATCAGGGGATTCCAGGTTCGAGTGCTGGCAGGGTCGATTTGGTTGATTGTTCATAGTTGGAGGGTATATGGAATTTTCTTTCACTTACAACATTACACAATTGGCCCTGTGGCCCAATGGATAAGGCATCTGACTACGAATCAGGGGATTCGAGGTTCGAGTCCTGGCAGGGTCGATTTTAATGATTCTTCATAGTTGGAGGGTATATTGAATTTTCTTTCACTTACAACATTACACAATTGGCCCTGTGGCCCAATGGATAAGGCATCTGACTACGAATCAGGGGATTCAAGGTTCGAGTCCTGGCAGGGTCGATTTTGTTGATTCTTCATAGTTGGAGGATATATGGAATTTTCTTTCACTTACAACATTACACAATTGGCCCTGTGGCCCAATGGATAAGGCATCTGACTAAGAATCAGGGGATTCAAGGTTCGAGTCCTGTCAGGGTCGATTTTAATGATTCTTCATAGTTGGAGGGTATATGGAATTTTCTTTCACTTACAACATTACACAATTGGCCCTGTGGCCCAATGGATAAGGCATCTGACTACGAATCAGGGGATTCAAGGTTCGAGTCCTGGCAGGGTCGATTTTAATGATTCTTCATAGTTGGAGGGTATATTGAATTTTCTTTTACTTACAACATTACACAACTGGCCCTGTGGCCCAATGGATAAGGCATCTGACTACGAATCAGGGGATTTCAGGTTCGAGTATTGGCAGGGTTGATTTTGTTGATTCTTCATAGTTGGAGGGTATCTGCAATTTTCTTTTACTTACAACATTACACAACTGGCCCTGTGGCCCAATGGATAAGGCATCTGACTACGAATCAGGGGATTCCAGGTTCGAGTCCTGGCAGGGTCGATTTTGTTGATTCTTCATAGTTGGAGGGTATATTGAATTTTCTTTCACTTACAACATTACACAAGTGGCCCTGTGGCCCAATGGATAAGGCATCTGACTACGAATCAGGGGATTCCAGGTTTGAGTCCTGATAGGGTCGATTTTGTTGATTCTTCATTGTTGGAGGGTATATTGAATTTTATTTCACTTACGACATTACACAACTGGCCCTGTGGCCCAATGTATAACGCATCTGACTACGAATCAGGGGATTCCAGTTTCGAGTCCTGGCAGGGTCGATTTTGTTGATTCTTCATAGTTGGAGGGTATATGGAATTTTCTTTCACTTACAACATTACAAAATTGGCCCTGTGGCCCAATGGATAAGGCATCTGACTACGAATCAGGGGATTCCAGGTTTGAGTGCCGGCAGGATCGATTTTGTTGATTCTTCATAGTTGGAGGGTATCTGGAATTTTTTTTTACTTACAACATTACACAACTTGCCCTGTGGCCCAATGGATAAGGCATCTAACTACGAATCAGGGGATTTCAGGTTCGAGTCCTGGCAGGGTCGATTTTGTTGATTCTTCATAGTTGGAGGATATCTGGAATTTTCTTTTACTTACAACATTACACAACTGGCCCTGTGGCCCAATGGATAAGGCATCTGACTACGAATCAGGGGATTCCAGGTTCGAGTTCTGGCAGGGTCGATTTTGTTGATTGTTCATAGTTGGAGGGTATATTGAATTTTCTTTCACTTACAACATTACACAAGTGGCCCTCTGGCCCAATGGATAAGGCATCTGACTACGAATCAAGGGATTCCAGGTTTGAGTGCCTGCAGGGTCGATTTTGTTGATTCCTCATTGTTTGAGGGTATATTGAATTTTCTTTCACTTACGACATTACACAACTGGCCCTGTGGCCCAATGTATAAGGCATCTGACTACGAATCAGGTAATTCCAGGTTCGAGTCCTGGCAGGGTCGATTTTGTTGATTCTTCATAGTTGGAGGGTATCTGGAATTGTCTTTCACTTACAACAATACGCAACTGGCCCTGTGGCCCAATTGATAAGGCATCTGACTACGAATCAGGTGATTCCAGGTTTGGGTCCTGATAGGGTCGATTTTGTTGATTCTTCATAGTTGGAGGGTATATCCAATTTTCTTTCACTTACAATATTACACAACTGTCCCTGTGGCCCAATGGATATGGCATCTGACTACGAATCAGGGGATTCAAGGGTCGAGTCCTGATAGGGTCGATTTTGTTGATTCTTCATTGTTGGAGGGCATAATGAATTTTCTTTCACTTACAACATTACACAATTGGCCCTGTGGCCCAATGTATAAGGCATCTGACTACGAATCAGGGTATTCCAGGTTCGAGTCCTGGCAGGGTCGTTTTTGTTGATTCTTCATAGTTCGAGGGTATATTGAATTCTCTTTCACTTACAACATTACACAAGTGGCCCTGTGGCCCAATGGATAAGGAATCTGACTACAAATCAGGGGATTCCAGGTTCGAGTCCTAGCAGGGTTGATTTTGTTGATTCTTCATAGTTGGAGGGTATATTGAATTTTCTTTCATTACCAACGTTACACAAATGTCCCTGCGGCCCAATGGATATGGCATCTTACTAAGAATCAGGGGATTTTTGGTTTGAGTCCTGGAAGGGTCGATTTCGTTGATTCTTCATAGTTGGAGGGTATATTGAATTTTCTTTTACTTACAACATTACACAACTGGCCCTGTGGCTCAATGGATAAGGCATCTGACTACGAATCAGGGGATTCAAAGTTCGAGTCCTGGCAGGGTCGATTTTGTTGATTCTTCATAGTTGGAGGGTATCTGGAATTTTCTTTTACTTACAACATTACACAACTGGCCCTGTGGCCTAATGGATAAGGCATCTGACTACGAATCAGGGGATTTTAGGTTCGAGTCCTGGCAGGGTCGACGTTACACAAATGGCCCTGCGGCCCAATGGATATGGCATCTTACTACGAATCAGGGGATTTTTGGTTTGAGTCCTGGAAGGGTCGATTTTGTTGATTCTTCATAGTTGGAGGGTATCTGGAATTTTCTTTTACTTACAACATTACACAACTGGCCCTGCGGCCCAATGGATATGGCATCTTACTACGAATCAGGGGATTTTTGGTTTGAGTCCTGGAAGGGTCGATTTTGTTGATTCTTCATAGTTGGAGGGTATCTGGAATTTTCTTTTACTTACAACATTACACAACTGGCCCGGTGGCCCAATGGATAAGGTATCTGACTACGAATCAGGGGATTTCAGGTTTGAGTCCTGGCAGGGTCGATTTTGTTGATTGTTCATAGTTGGAGGGTATATTGAATTTTCTTTCACTTACAACATTACACAAGTGGCACTGTGGCCCAATGGATAAGGCATCTGACTACGAATCAGGGGATTCCAGGTTCGAGTCCTGGCAGGGTCGATTTTGTTGATTCCTCATTTTTTGAGGGTATATTGAATTTTCTTTCACTTACGACATTACACAACTGGCCCTGTGGCCCAATGGATAAGGCATCTGACTACGAATCAGGGGATTTCAGGTTCGAGTATTGGCAGGGTTGACTTTGTTGATTATTCATAGTTGGAGGGTATATTGAATTTTCTTTTACTTACAACATTATACAACTGGCACTGTGGCCCAATGGATATGGCATCTGACAACGAATCAGGGGATTCCAGGTTTGAGTCCCGATAGGGTCGATTTTGTTGATTCTTCATAGTTCGAGGGTATATTAAATTTTCTTTCTTTTACAGTTTACACAACTAGCCCTGTGGCCCAATGGATATGGCATCTGACTACGAATCAGGTGATTCCTGGTTCGAGTCCTGATAGGGTCGATTTTGTTGATTCTTCATAGTTGGAGGATATATTGAATTTTCTTTCACTTACAACATTTAACAACTGGCCCTGTGGCCCAATGGATAAGGCATCTGACTACGAATCAGGGGATTTTAGGTTCGAGTATTGGCAGGGTTGATTTTGTTGATTCTTCGTTGTTGGAGGGTATATTGAATTTTCTTTCACTTACAACATTAAATAACTGGCCCTGTGGCCCAATGGATAAAGCATCTGACTACGAATCAGGGGATTCCAGGCTCGAGTCCTGGCAGGGTCAATTTTGTTGATTCTTCATAGTTGGAGGGTATCTGGAATTTTCTTTTACTAACAACATTACACAACTGGCCCTGTGGCCCAATGGATAAGGCATCTGACTACGAATCAGGGGATTTCAGGTTCGAGTCCTGGCAGGGTCGATTTTGTTGATTCTTCATTGTTGGAGGGTATCTGGAATTTTCTTTTACTTACAACATTACACAACTGGCTTTGTGGCCCAATGGATAAGGCATCTGACTACGAATCAGGGGATTCCAGGTTTGAGTCCTGGCAGGTTCGATTTTGTTGATTGTTCATAGTTGGAGGCTATATTGAATTTTCTTTCCATTACGACATTACACAACTGGCCCTGTGGCCCAATGTATAAGGCTTCTGACTACGAATCAGGGGATTCCAGTTTCGAGTGCTGGCAGGGTCGATTTTGTTCATTCTTCATAGTTGGAGGGTATATTGAATTTTCTTTCACTTACAACTTAACACAATTGGCCCTGTGGCCTAATGGATAAGGCATCTGACTACGAATCAGTGGATTCCAGGTTCGAGTGCTGGCAGGGTCGATTTTGTTGATTCCTCATTGTTTGAGGGTATATTGAATTTTCTTTCACTTACAACATTACACAATTGGCCCTGTGGCCCAATGGATAAGGCATCTGACTACGAATCAGGGGATTCCAGGTTCGAGTGCTGGCAAGGTCGATTTTGTTGATTCTTCATTGTTTGAGGGTATATTGAATTTTATTTCACTTAGGACATTACACAACTGGCCCTGTGGCCCAATGGATAAGGCATCTGACTACGAATCAGGAGATACCAGGTTCGAGTCCTGGCAGGGTCGATTTTGTTGATTCTTCATAGTTCGAGGGTATATTGAATTTTCTTTCCCTTACAACATTAAACAACTGGCCCTGTGGCCCAATGGATATGGCATCTGACTACGAATCAGGGGATTTCAGGTTCGAGTATTGGCAGGGTTGATTTTGTTGATTCTTCATTGTTGGAGGGTATATTGAATGTTCTTTCACTTACAACATTAAACAACTGGCCCTGTGGCCCAATGGATAAGGCATCTGACTACGAATCAGGGGATTCCAGGTTCGAGTCCTGGCAGGGTCGATTTTGTTGATTCTTCATAGTTGGAGGGTATATTGAATTTTCTTTTACTTACAACATTACACAACTGGCACTGTGGCCCAATGGATATGGCATCTGACTACGAATCAGGGGATTCCAGGTTCGAGTCCTGATAGGGTCGATTTTGTTGATTCTTCATAGTTCGAGGGTATATTAAATTTTCTTTCTTTGACAGTTTACACAACTAGCCCTGTGGCCCAATGGATATGGCATCTGACTACGAATCGGGGGATTCCAGGTTTGAGTCCTGATAGGGTCGATTTTGTTGATTCTTCATAGTTGGAGGGTATATTGAATTTTCTTTCACTTACAACATTAAACAACTGGCCCTTTGGCCCAATGGATAAGGCATCTGAATACGAATCAGGGGATTTCAGGTTCGAGTATTGGCAGGGTTGATTTTGTTGATTCTTCATAGTTGGAGGGTATATTGAATTTTCTTTCACTTACAACATTACACAAGTGGCACTGTGGCCCAATGGATAAGGCATCTGACTACGAATCAGGGGATTCCAGGTTCGAGTCCTGGCAGGGTCGATTTTGTTGATTCTTCATAGTTGGAGGGTATATTGAATTTTCTTTTACTTACAACATTACACAACTGGCACTGTGGCCCAATGGATATGGCATCTGACTACGAATCAGGGGATTCCAGGTTCGAGTCCTGATAGGGTCGATTTTGTTGATTCTTCATAGTTCGAGGGTATATTAAATTTTCTTTCTTTTACAGTTTACACAACTAGCCCTGTGGCCCAATGGATATGGCATCTGACTACGAATCGGGGGATTCCAGGTTTGAGTCCTGATAGGGTCGATTTTGTTGATTCTTCATAGTTGGAGGGTATATTGAATTTTCTTTCACTTACAACATTAAACAACTGGCCCTTTGGCCCAATGGATAAGGCATCTGAATACGAATCAGGGGATTTCAGGTTCGAGTATTGGCAGGGTTGATTTTGTTGATTCTTCATAGTTGGAGGGTATATTGAATTTTCTTTCACTTACAACATTACACAAGTGGCACTGTGGCCCAATGGATAAGGTATCTGACTACGAATCAGGGGATTCCAGGTTCAAGTCCTGGCCGGGTTGATTTTGTTCATTCTTCATAGTTGGAGGGTATATTAAATTTTCTTTCACCTACAACATTTAACAACTGGCCCTGTGGCCCAATGGATAAGGCATCTGACTACGAATCAGGGGATTCCAGGTTCGAGTCCTGGCAGGGTCTATTTTGTTGATTCTGCATTGATGGAGGGTATATTGAATCATCTTTCATTACCAACGTTACACAAATGGCCCTGCAGCCCAATGGATATGGCATCTTACTACGAATCAGGGGATTTTTGGTTTGAGTCCTGGAAGGGTCGATTTTGCTGATTCTTCATAGTTGGAGGGTATATTGAACTTTCTTTTACTTACAACATTACACAACTGGCCCTGTGGCCCAATGGATAAGGCATCTGACTACGAATCAGGGGATTCCAGGTTCGAGTCCTGGTAGGGTCGACGTTATACAAATGGCCCTGCGGCCCAATGGATATGGCATCTTACTACGAATCAGGGGATTTTTGGTTTGAGTCCTGGAAGGGTCGATTTTGTTGATTCTTCATAGTTGGAGGGTATATTGAACTTTCTTTTACTTACAACATTACACAACTGGCCCTGTGGCCCAATGGATAAGGCATCTGACTACGAATCAGGGGATTCAAGGATAGAGTCCCGGCAGGGTCGATTTTGTTTATTCTTCATAGTTGGAGGGTATCTGGAATTTTCTTTTACTAACAACATTACACAACTGGCCCTGTGGCCCAATGGATAAGGCATCTGACTACGAATCAGGGAATTTCAGGTTCGAGTCCTGGCAGGGTCAATTTTGTTGATTCTTCATAGTTGGAGGGTATCTGGAATTTTCTTTTACTTACAACATTACACAACTGGCCCTGTGGCCCAATGGATAAGGCATTTGACTACGAATCATTGGATTCCAGGTTTGAGTCCTGGCAGGGTCGATTTTGTTGATTGTTCATAGTTGGAGGGTATATTGAATTTTCTTTCACTTACAACATTACACAAGTGGCCCTGTGGCCCAATGGATAAGGCATCTGACTACGAATCAGGGGGTTCCAGGCTCGAGTCCTGGCAGGGTCGATTTTGTTGATTCCTCATTGTTTGAGGGTATATTGAATTTTCTTTCACTTACGACATTACACAACTGGCCCTGTGGCACGAAGTATAAAGCATCTGACTACGAATCAGGGGATTCCAGGTTCGAGTCCTGGCAGGGTCGATTTTGTTGATTCTTCATAGTTGGAGGGTATATTGAATTTTCTTTCACTTACAACATTACACAAGTGGCCCTGTGGCCCAATCGATAAGGCATCTCACTACGAATCAGGGAATTCCAGGTTTGAGTCCTGATAGGGTCGATTTTGTTGATTCTTCATTGTTGGAGGGTATATCGAAATTTTCTTTTACTTACAACATTACACAACTAACTCTGTAGCCCAATGGATATGGCCTCTGACTACGAATCAGGGGATTCCAGGTTCGAGTCCTGATAGGGTTGATTTTGTTGATTCTTCATTGTTGGAGGGTATATTGAATTTTCTTTCACTTACAACATTAAACAACTGGCCCTGTGGCCGAATGGATAAGGCATCTGACTACGTATCAGGGGATTCCAGGTTCGAGTCCTGGCAGGGTCGATTTTGTTGATTCTTCATAGTTGGAGGGTATATTGAATTTTCTTTTACTTACAACATTATACAACTGGCACTGTGGCCCAATGGATAAGGCATCTGACTACGAATCAGGGGATTCTAGGTTCGAGTCCTGGCAGGGTCGATTTTGTTGATTCTTTATTGTTGGAGGGTATATGGATTTTTCTTTTACTTACAACATTAAACAACTGGCACTGTGGCCCAATGGATAAGGCATCTGACTACGAATCAGGGGATTCTAGGTTCGAGTCCTGGCAGGGTCGATTTTGTTGATTCTTCATAGTTGGAGGGTATATTGAATTTTCTTTTACTTACAACATTATACAACTGGCACTGTGGCCCAATGGATAAGGCATCTGACTACGAATCAGGGGATTCCAGGTTCGAGTGCTGGCAGGGTCGATTTTGTTGATTCTTCATACTTGGAGGGTATATTGAATTTTCTTTCACTTAGGACATTACACAAGTGGCCCTGTGGCCCAATGGATAAGGCATCTGACTACGAATCAGGGGATTCCAGGTTCGAGTCCTGGCAGGGTCGATTTTAATGATTCTTCATAGTTGGAGGGTATATTGAATTTTCTTTCACTTACAACATTACACAATTGGCCGTGTGGCCCAATGTATAAGGCATCTGACTACGAATCAGGGGATTCCAGTTTCGAGTCCTGGCAGGGTTGATTTTGTTGATTCTTCATAGATGGAGGGTATCTGCAACTTTCTTTTACTTACAACATTACACAAATGGCCCTGCAGCCCAATGGATATGGCATCTGACTACGAATCAGGGGATTCTAGGTTCGAGTCCTGGCAGGGTCGATTTTGTTGATTCTTTATTGTTGGAGGGTATATGGATTTTTCTTTTACTTACAACATTATACAACTGGCACTGTGGCCCAATGGATAAGGCATCTGACTACGAATCAGGGGATTCTAGGTTCGAGTCCTGGCAGGGTCGATTTTGTTGATTCTTCATAGTTGGAGGGTATATTGAATTTTCTTTTACTTACAACATTATACAACTGGCACTGTGGCCCAATGGATAAGGCATCTGACTACGAATCAGGGGATTCCAGGTTCGAGTGCTGGCAGGGTCGATTTTGTTGATTCTTCATACTTGGAGGGTATATTGAATTTTCTTTCACTTAGGACATAACACAAGTGGCCCGTGGCCCAATGGATAAGGCATCTGACTACGAATCAGGGGATTCCAGGTTCGAGTCCTGGCAGGGTCGATTTTAATGATTCTTCATAGTTGGAGGGTATATTGAATTTTCTTTCACTTACAACATTACACAATTGGCCGTGTGGCCCAATGTATAAGGCATCTGACTACGAATCAGGGGATTCCAGTTTCGAGTCCTGGCAGGGTTGATTTTGTTG
>OZ004319.1:17413400-17423400 GCA_963924455.1 Pelagia noctiluca
TTGTTGATTCTTCATAGTTGGAGGGTATATTGAATTTTCTTTCACTTACAACATTACACAAGTTGCCCTGTGGCCCAATGGATAAGGCATCTGACTACGAATCAGGGGATTCCAGGTTTGAGTCCTGATAGGGTGGATTTTGTTGATTCTTCATTGTTGGAGGGTATATTCAATATTCTTTTACTTACAACATTACACAACTGGCCCTGTGGCCTAATGGATAAGGCATCTGACTACGAATCAGGGGATTCCAGGTTCGAGTCCTGGCAGGGTCGATTTTGTTGACTCGTTATTGTTGGAGGGTATCTGGAATTTTCTTTTACTTACAACATTACACAACTGGCCCTGTGGCCCAATGGATAAGGCATCTGACTACAAATCAGGGGATTCAAGGTTCGAGTCCTGGCAGGGTCGATTTTGTTGATTCTTCATAGTTGGAGGGTATATTGAATTTTCTTTCACTTACAACATTACACAAGTTGCCCTGTGGCCCAATGGATAAGGCATCTGACTACGAATCAGGGGATTCCAGGTTTGAGTCCTGATAGGGTCGATTTTGTTGATTCTTCATTGTTGGAGGGTATATCGAATTTTCTTTCACTTACAACATTACACAACTGGCCCTGTGGCCCAATGGATATGGCATCTGACTACGAATCAGGGGATTCCAGGTTCGAGTCCTGGCCGGGTCGATTCTGTTGATTGTTCATAGTTGCAGGGTATATTGAATTTTCTTTCACTAAAAATATTACACAACTGGCCCTGTGGCCCAATGGATAAGGCATCTGACTAAGAATGAGGGGATTCCAGGTTCGGGTCCTGATAGGGTGGATTTTGTTGATTCTTCATTGTTGGAGGGTATATTGAATTTTCTTTCACTTACAACATTGCACAACTGGCCCTGTGGCTCAATGGATAAGGCATCTGACCATGAATCAGGGGATTCCAGGTTTGGGTCCTGACAGGGTGGATTTTGTTGATTCTTCATTGTTGGAGGGTATATTGGATTTTCTTTCACTTACAACATTGCACAACTGGCCCTGTGGCTCAATGGATAAGGCATCTGACCATGAATCAGGGGATTCCAGGTTGGGGTCCTGATAGGGTGGATTTTGTTGATTCTTCATTGTTGGAGGGTATATTGAATTTTCTTTCACTTACAACACTACACAACTGGCCCTGTGGCCCAATGGATAAGGCATCTGACTACGAATCAGGGGATTCCAGGTACGAGTCCTGGCCGGGTCGATTCTGTTGATTGTTCATAGTTGAAGGGTATATTGAATTTTCTTTCACTAAAAATATTACACAACTGGCCCTGTGGCCCAATTGATAAGGCATCTGACTACGAATCAGGGGATTCCAGGTTCTAGTCCTGGCAGGGTCGATTTTGTTGATTCTTCATAGTTAGAGGGTATCTGGAATTTTCTTTTACTTACAACATTACACAACTGGCCCTGTGGCCCAATGGATAAGGCATCTGACTAAGAATCAGGGGATTCAAGGTTCGGGTCCTGATAGGGTGGATTTTGTTAATTCTTCATTGTTGGAGGGTATATTGAATTTTCTTTCACTTACAACATTGCACAATTGGCCCTGTGGCTCAATGGATAAGGCATCTGACCATGAATCAGGGGATTCCAGGTTCGGGTCCTGATAGGGTGGATTTTGTTGATTCTTCATTGTTGGAGGGTATATTGAATTTTCTTTCACTTACAACATTGCACAACTGGCCCTGTGGCTCAATGGATAAGGCATCTGACCATGAATCAGGGGATTCCAGGTTCGGGTCCTGATAGGGTGGATTTTGTTGATTGTTCATTGTTGGAGGGTATATTGAATTTTCTTTCACTTACAACATTACACAACTGGCCCTGTGGCCCAATGGATAAGGCATATGACTACGAATCAGGGGATTCCAGGTTCGAGTCCTGGCAGGGTCGATTTTGTTGATTGTTCATAGTTGGAGGGTATCTGGAATTTTCTTTCACTTACAACATTACACAACTGGCCCTGTGGCCCAATTGATAAGGCATCTTACTACGAATCAGGGGATACCAGGTTTGAGTCCTGCCAGGGTTGATTTTGTTGATTCTTCATTGTTGGAGGGTATATTGAATTTTCCTTTACTTACCTCATTGCACAACTGGCCCTGTGGCCCAATGGATAAGGCATTTGACTCAGAATCAGGGGATTCAGGTTCGAGTTCTTGCAGAATTGATTTTGTTGATTCTTCATAGTTGGAGGGTATATTGAATTTTCTTTCACTTACAACATTACATAAGTGACCCTGTAGCCCAATGGATATGGCATCTGACTACGAATCAGGGGATTCCATGTTCGGGTCCTGATAGGGTGGATTTTGTTGATTCTTCATTGTTGGAGGGTATATTCAATTTTCTTTCACTTACAACATTACACAACTGGCCCTGTGGCCCAATGGATAAGGCATCTGACTACGAATCAGGGGATTCCAGGTTCGAGTTCTGGCAGGGTCGATTTTGTTGATTCTTCATAGTAAGAGGGTATATTGAATTTTCTTTAACTTACAACATTACACAACTGGCCCTGTGGCTCAATTGATAAGGCATCTGACTACAGATTAGGGGATTCCAGGTTCGGGTCCTGATAGGGTGGATTTTGTTGATTCTTCATTGTTGGAGGGTATATTGAATTTTCTTTCACTTACAACATTGCACAACTGGCCCTGTGGCTCAATGGATAAGGCATCTGACTACGAATCAAGGGATTCCAGGTTCGAGTCCTGATAGGGTGGATTTTGTTGATTCTTCATTGTTGGAGGGTATATTGAATTTTCTTTCACTTACAACATTACACAACTGGCCCTGTGGCCCAATGGATAAGGCATCTGACTACGAATCAGGGGATTCCAGGTTTGAGTCCTGGCGGGGTCGATTTTGTTGTTTGTTCATAGTTGGAGGGTATATTTTATTATCTTAAACTTACAACATTACACAACTGGCCCTGTGGCCCAATTGATAAGGCATCAGACTACGAATCAGGGGATTCCAGGTTCGAGTCCTGGCAGGGTTGATTTTGTTGATTCTTCATTGTTGGAGGGTATATTGAATTTTTTTTTACTTACCTCATTGCCTAACTGGCCCTGTGGCCCAATGGATAAGGCATTTGACTAAGAATCAGGGGATTCCAGGTTTGAGTCCTTGCAGGGTCGATTTTGTTGATTCTTAATAGTTGGAGGGTATATAGAATTTTCTTTTACTTACAACATTACACAACTGGCCCTGTGGCCCAATGGATAAGGCATCTGACTACGAATCAGGGGATTCCAGGTTCGAGTCCTGGCAGGGTCGATTTGGTTTATTGTTCATAGTTGGAGGGTATATTGAATTTTCTTTCACTTACAACATTACACAACTGGCCCTGTGTCCCAATTGATAAGGCATCTGACTACGAATCAGGGGAGTCCAGATTCGAGTCCTGGCAGGGTCGATTTTGTTGATTGTTCATAGTTGGAGGGTATATTTTGTTTTCTTAAACTTACAACATTACACAACTGGCCCTGTGGCCCAATTGATAAGGCATCTGACTACGAATCAGGGGATTCCAGGTTTGAGTCCTGGCAGGGTTGATTTTGTTGATTCTTCATTGTTGGAGGGTATATTGAATTTTCTTTTACTTACCTCATTGCACAACTGGCCCTGTGGCCCAATGGATAAGGCATTTGACTAAGAATCTGGGGATTCTAGGTTCGAGTTCTTGCAGAATTGATTTTGTTGATTCTTCATAGTTGGAGGGTATATTGAATTTTCTTTCACTTACAACATTACATAAGTGGCCCTGTAGCCCAATGGATATGGCATCTGACTACGAATCAGGGGATTCCATGTTCGGGTCCTGATAGGGTGGATTTTGTTGATTCTTCATTGTTGGAGGGTATATTCAATTTTCTTTCACTTACAACATTACACAACTGGCCCTGTGGCCCAATGGATAAGGCATCTGACTACGAATCAGGGGATTCCAGGTTCGAGTTCTGGCAGGGTCGATTTTGTTGATTCTTCATAGTAAGAGGGTATATTGAATTTTCTTTCACTTACAACATTACACAACTGGCCCTGTGGCTCAATTGATAAGGCATCTGACTACAGATCAGGGGATTCCAGGTTCGGGTCCTGATAGGGTGGATTTTGTTGATTCTTCATTGTTGGAGGGTATATTGAATTTTCTTTCACTTACAACATTGCACAACTGGCCCTGTGGCTCAATGGATAAGGCATCTGACTACGAATCAGGGGATTCCAGGTTCGGGTCCTGATAGGGTGGATTTTGTTGATTCTTCATTGTTGGAGGGTATATTGAATTTTCTTTCACTTACAACATTACACAACTGGCCCTGTGGCCCAATGGATAAGGCATCTGACTACGAATCAGGGGATTCCAGGTTCGAGTCCTGGCAGGGTCGATTTTGTCATTGTTCATAGTTGAAGGGTATATTTTATTTTCTTAAACTTATAACATTACACAACTGGCCCTGTGGCCCAATTGATAAGGCATCTGACTACGAATCAGGGGATTCCAGGTTCGAGTCCTGGCAGGGTTGATTTTGTTGATTCTTCATTGTTGGACGGTATATTGAATTTTCTTTTACTTACCTTATTGCCTAACTGGCCCTGTGGCTCAATGGATAAGGCATCTGACTACGAATCAGGGGATACCAGGTTCGGGTCCTGATAGGGTGGATTTTGTTGATTCTTCATTGTTGGAGGGTATATTGAATTTTCTTTCACTTACAACATTACACAACTGGCCCTGTGGCCCAATGGATAAGGCATCTGACTACGAATCAGGGGATTCCAGGTTCGAGTCCTGGCAGGGTCGATTTTGTTGATTGTTCATAGTTGGAGGGTATATTTTATTTTCTTAAACTTACAACATTACACAACTGGCCCTGTGGCCCAATTGATAAGGCATCTGACTACGAATCAGGGGATTCCAGGTTCGAGTCCTGGCAGGGTTGATTTTGTTGATTCTTCATTGTTGGACGGTATATTGAATTTTCTTTTACTTACCTCATTGCCTAACTGGCCCTGTGGCCCAATGGATAAGGCATTTGACTAAGAATCAGGGGATTCCAGGTTTGAGTCCTTGCAGGGTCGATTTTGTTGATTCTTAATAGTTGGAGGGTATATTGAATTTTCTTTTACTTACAACATTACACAACTGGCCCTGTGGCCCAATGGATAAGGCATCTGACTACGAATCAGGGGATTCCAGGTTCGAGTCCTGGCAGGGTCGATTTGGTTTATTGTTCATAGTTGGAGGGTATATTGAATTTTCTTTCACTTACAACATTACACAACTGGTCCTGTGGCCCAATTGATAAGGCATCTGACTACGAATCAGGGGATTCCAGGTTCGAGTCCTGGCAGGGTCGATTTTGTTGACTCTTTATAGTTGGAAGGTATCTGGAATTTTCTTTTACTTACAACATTACCCAACTGGCCCTGTGGCCCAATGGATAAGGCATCTGACTACGAATCAGGGGATTCCAGGTTCGAGTCCTGGTAGGGTCGATTTTGTTGATTCTTCATTGTTGGAGGGTATATTGAACTTTCTTGCACTTACAACATTACACAAGTTGCCCTGTGGCCCAATGGATAAGGCATCTGACTACGAATCAGGGGATTCCAGGTTTTAGTCCTGATAGGGTCGATTTTGTTGATTCTTCATTGTTGGAGGGTATATCGAATTTTCTTTCACTTACAACATTACACAACTGGCCCTGTGGCCCAATGGATATGGCATCTGACTACGAATCAGGGGATTCCAGGTTGGAGTCCTGGCCGGGTCGATTCTGTTGATTGTTCATAGTTGGAGGGTATATTGAATTTTCTTTCACTAAAAATATTACACAACTGGCCCTGTGGCCCAATGGATAAGGCATCTGACTACGAATCAGGGGATTCCAGGTTCTAGTCCTGGCAGGGTCGATTTTGTTGATTCTTCATAGTTGGAGGGTATCTGGAATTTTCTTTTACTTACAACATTACAGAACTGGCCCTGTGGCCCAATGGATAAGGCATCTGACTACGAATCAGGGGATTCCAGGTTCGGGTCCTGATAGGGTGGATTTTGTTGATTCTTCATTGTTGGAGGGTATATTGAATTTTCTTTCACTTACAACAAAGCACAACTGGCCCTGTGGCTCAATGGATAAGGCATCTGACCATGAATCAGGGGATTCCAGGTTCGGTTCCTGATAGGAAGGATTTTGTTGATTCTTCATTGTTGGAGGGTATATTGAATTTTCTTTCACTTACAACATTACACAACTGGCCCTGTGGCCCAATGGATAAGGCATCTGACTACGAATCAGGGGATTCCAGGTTCGAGTCCTGGCAGGGTCGATTTTGTTTATTGTTCATAGTTGGAGGGTATATTGAATTTTCTATCACTTACAACATTACACAACTGGCCCTGAGGCCCAATTGATAAGGCATCTGACTACGAATCATGGGATTCCAGGTTCGAGTCCTGGCAGGGTTGATTTTGTTGATTCTTCATTGTTGGAGGGTATATTGAATTTTCTTTTACTCACCTCATTGCACAACTGGCCCTTTGGCCCAATGGATAAGGCATTTGACTAAGAATCAGGGGATTCCAGGTTCGAGTTCTTGCAGGGTTGATTTTGTTGATTTTTCATAGTTGGAGGGTATATTGAATTTTCTTTCACTTACAACATTACATAAGTGGCCCTGTAGCCCAATGGATATGGCATCTGACTACGAATCAGGGGATTCCAGGTTCGGGTCCTGATAGGGTGGATTTTCTTGATTCTTCATTGTTAGAGGGTATCTGGAATTTTCTTTTACTTACAACATTACACAACTGGCCCTGTGGCCCAATGGATAAGGCATCTGACTACGAATCAGGGGATTCCAGGTTCGAGTCCTGGCAGGGTCGATTTTGTTGATTCTTCATAGTTAGAGGGTATCTGGAATTTTCTTTTACTTACAACATTACACAACTGGCCCTGTGGCCCAATGGATAAGGCATCTGACTAAGAATCAGGGGATTCAAGGTTCGGGTCCTGATAGGGTGGATTTTGTTAATTCTTCATTGTTGGAGGGTATATTGAATTTTCTTTCACTTACAACATTGCACAACTGGCCCTGTGGCTCAATGGATAAGGCATCTGACCATGAATCAGGGGATTCCAGGTTCGGGTCCTGATAGGGTGGATTTTGTTGATTCTTCATTGTTGGAGGGTATATTGAATTTTCTTTCACTTACAACAAAGCACAACTGGCCCTGTGGCTCAATGGATAAGGCATCTGACCATGAATCAGGGGATTCCAGGTTCGGTTCCTGATAGGAAGGATTTTGTTGATTCTTCATTGTTGGAGGGTATATTGAATTTTCTTTCACTTACAACATTACACAATTGGCCCTGTGGCCCAATGGATAAGGCATCTGACTACGAATCAGGGGATTCCAGGTTCGAGTCCTGGCAGGGTCGATTTTGTTTATTGTTCATAGTTGGAGGGTATATTGAATTTTCTATCACTTACAACATTACACAACTGGCCCTGAGGCCCAATTGATAAGGCATCTGACTACGAATCATGGGATTCCAGGTTCGAGTCCTGGCAGGGTTGATTTTGTTGATTCTTCATTGTTGGAGGGTATATTGAATTTTCTTTTACTCACCTCATTGCACAACTGGCCCTGTGGCCCAATGGATAAGGCATTTGACTAAGAATCAGGGGATTCCAGGTTCGAGTTCTTGCAGGGTTGATTTTGTTGATTTTTCATAGTTGGAGGGTATATTGAATTTTCTTTCACTTACAACATTACATAAGTGGCCCTGTAGCCCAATGGATATGGCATCTGACTACGAATCAGGGGATTCCAGGTTCGGGTCCTGATAGGGTGGATTTTCTTGATTCTTCATTGTTGGACGGTATATTCAATTTTCTTTCACTTACCTCATTGCCTAACTGGCCCTGTGGCTCAATGGATAAGGCATCTGACTACGAATCAGGGGATACCAGGTTCGGGTCCTGATAGGGTGGATTTTGTTGATTCTTCATTGTTGGAGGGTATATTGAATTTTCTTTCACTTACAACATTACACAACTGGCCCTGTGGCCCAATGGATAAGGCATCTGACTACGAATCAGGGGATTCCAGGTTCGAGTCCTGGCAGGGTCGATTTTGTTGATTGTTCATAGTTGGAGGGTATATTTTATTTTCTTAAACTTACAACATTACACAACTGGCCCTGTGGCCCAATTGATAAGGCATCTGACTACGAATCAGGGGATTCCAGGTTCGAGTCCTGGCAGGGTTGATTTTGTTGATTCTTCATTGTTGGACGGTATATTGAATTTTCTTTTACTTACCTCATTGCCTAACTGGCCCTGTGGCCCAATGGATAAGGCATTTGACTAAGAATCAGGGGATTCCAGGTTTGAGTCCTTGCAGGGTCGATTTTGTTGATTCTTAATAGTTGGAGGGTATATTGAATTTTCTTTTACTTACAACATTACACAACTGGCCCTGTGGCCCAATGGATAAGGCATCTGACTACGAATCAGGGGATTCCAGGTTCGAGTCCTGGCAGGGTCGATTTGGATTATTGTTCATAGTTGGAGGGTATATTGAATTTTCTTTCACTTACAACATTACACAACTGGTCCTGTGGCCCAATTGATAAGGCATCTGACTACGAATCAGGGGATTCCAGGTTCGAGTCCTGGCAGGGTCGATTTTGTTGACTCTTTATAGTTGGAAGGTATCTGGAATTTTCTTTTACTTACAACATTACCCAACTGGCCCTGTGGCCCAATGGATAAGGCATCTGACTACGAATCAGGGGATTCCAGGTTTGAGTCCTGGTAGGGTCGATTTTGTTGATTCTTCATTGTTGGAGGGTATATTGAACTTTCTTGCACTTACAACATTACACAAGTTGCCCTGTGGCCCAATGGATAAGGCATCTGACTACGAATCAGGGGATTCCAGGTTTTAGTCCTGATAGGGTCGATTTAGTTGATTCTTCATTGTTGGAGGGTATATCGAATTTTCTTTCACTTACAACATTACACAACTTGCCCTGTGGCCCAATGGATATGGCATCTGACTACGAATCAGGGGATTCCAGGTTGGAGTCCTGGCCGGGTCGATTCTGTTGATTGTTCATAATTGGAGGGTATATTGAATTTTCTTTCACTAAAAATATTACACAACTGGCCCTGTGGCCCAATGGATAAGGCATCTGACTACGAATCAGGGGATTCCAGGTTCTAGTCCTGGCAGGGTCGATTTTGTTGATTCTTCATAGTTGGAGGGTATCTGGAATTTTCTTTTACTTACAACATTACAGAACTGGCCCTGTGGCCCAATGGATAAGGCATCTGACTACGAATCAGGGGATTCCAGGTTCGGGTCCTGATAGGGTGGATTTTGTTGATTCTTCATTGTTGGAGGGTATATTGAATTTTCTTTCACTTACAACAAAGCACAACTGGCCCTGTGGCTCAATGGATAAGGCATCTGACCATGAATCAGGGGATTCCAGGTTCGGTTCCTGATAGGAAGGATTTTGTTGATTCTTCATTGTTGGAGGGTATATTGAATTTTCTTTCACTTACAACATTACACAACTGGCCCTGTGGCCCAATGGATAAGGCATCTGACTACGAATCAGGGGATTCCAGGTTCGAGTCCTGGCAGGGTCGATTTTGTTTATTGTTCATAGTTGGAGGGTATATTGAATTTTCTATCACTTACAACATTACACAACTGGCCCTGAGGCCCAATTGATAAGGCATCTGACTACGAATCATGGGATTCCAGGTTCGAGTCCTGGCAGGGTTGATTTTGTTGATTCTTCATTGTTGGAGGGTATATTGAATTTTCTTTTACTCACCTCATTGCACAACTGGCCCTGTGGCCCAATGGATAAGGCATTTGACTAAGAATCAGGGGATTCCAGGTTCGAGTTCTTGCAGGG